>JASSKH010000018.1:2669242-2696536 GCA_031763025.1 Macrocystis pyrifera | reverse complement strand
GGCACGCCTACTTCCCTCGCGGCGGCCTCAACCCTGTCAACACAGACGCAACAACGGCTATGGTGCGAAAAGCCGTTACCGAGATGGACCTGTCCAAGCATTGATTGATTGATTGATCGATTGGTTGATTGTTTGACTGATTGATTGATCGATTGGTTGGTTGGTTGGTTGGTTGAGGCTTTCCTGCTGTCTGTAGACGCGGTTTTTGAATGCCGTCAAAATGTTTTTGTTTTCGTTTTTTCAAGTTTTTTATTGAGTGCCGTCCAATAGTTTTTGATGTCGTCTAGGTCTTTTGTGATTGACGCGGAGAGGACCGATGCTAGTTTTGGCGTTGGTAGCCCTGTTTTTTTTTTTTTTTTCCATGTTGCGGAAGGCGGCGCGAAAGCGTGAGTTTTTAGCAAAAAAAAAGAATTAACACCGGCGACCAATGGCAATGCTGAAGAGCTACCGTATACCCGATAAAAATAGAGGCATTGCTGCACCGGAAGGGGGCGGAGACATCGACCGCGTCACACGGGTGACAAGATAAGACACCTCCTGGCATGATTTTACGAGCCTATTTCCTTCGAGCCAGGGGAGAGGACACACACAAAAAACGAAACATGACGGGTGTTTTTTTTTTGGGGGGGGGGGAGATATCTCATGGAGAGTATTTTTCCATAGACAGGCGCGTCTCTCGGCGTTCGCACCCTCCCTGATCTCAATGGAAAATGCAGCTTTGAGTTTCGTCAGGTCGAGGAAAATCAGCTCTTGAACAGTTTGCCCGAGGGGGTGTGTTACCTTGCAAGCGCGTGTTGTGCGCTACCTGCTACCACAGCGTGACGGGTGCAAAAGTTTGTTGATGCGAGAGTTGGCGCTGGAACGTTAAGGACAACGAACAATTTTTTGTTAATATGAAGAGGCGTTTCGGATAGTACTTGTACGTACGCCTATCCGGTTTGCGCTCCCGATAAAAAAAAGAGGAGTTCAATTTTTTGTTGGCGCTTATATAGCCGCGTCCATACGTGTCATACTGTTGTGTGCCCTCGACGACTTGGAGTACGAAAATATCACCTCGTCTATCGGTGGGCAGCATCAGGGGAAAGCATCGGCTTTTTTTGGCGTAGGGGGAAAACTAAACCATCTTGGGATTTTTCTCCCTTGGTTTCGGGAACAGAGTGCTCGGCGTTTCACCAGGATCGTTTTTTCGCAGTACTGCCGTAAAGCGGGCTAAGCTTCCACACATGGGGACAGACAGATCATCTACAGATCATTCCCGCTCGGTGATCTAGATCCTCCAGGGCAGATATATGATATATTCCTGATCAGTAGGATCTGTCTATATATAGCTCATCTTGATAGATGGGAACCACATAATATATATATAATATATATATATATTATGCACTTTCTGGGACTTGTTGCGTGGGTTGGATATGTGCTGCACAGATCCTTCAGTTCGTTCACAACTTATGAATGACGGCACTTTAGGATCTAGATACATCTGTATCGTGTTTTTCCTACCTGTGAACATTTTTTTCGCACGGGGCTGGAAGTGAACGGTGAGGGTAGGGGGAGGGATAGGAGTGACGGTGAAAAGGGGGGTGTTGGCGGAGGGGGGAGGGGGGGGGAGGGGGGGGGGCGTACTCATTTGTCGCTTGCCTTAAGTCATTTGACCATTGGCCACGCATCCCTTCCGAGACGGAGTGGGAGGGGTTACTCATTGTAGCTGGTGATGGTATATACCAGGAGTCGTACGACCATAGATCCTCGCATCCTTCAATAATGGAACGGAGCACGTGGGGTTTTCGCCGACCAGGCAGACAGTGGTTGCTTGCACCCTAGCGCGAAGTGAAACGTGAGGTGTTGGACAGGTCGCACGCCTGAAGGGGAACTGCATCCTGTACGGTGAGCCAATTGTGAGGCGGACTTGTGCACCTTGTGCGTACTTTCTTTGCGTGTGCATCGACAGCGTCGAATCGATTCAAGTGTGTTTGCCGGTGTGGCCGCTTCCTGAGGCAGCAATGGGTATACCTTTTTTTTGTAACTGCCTCGTGGCTGCCTTGTATCGTGTACACACTACGTGATACCGTCAGTCCCCTTGTGCGTGGAGTTGAGGCTCTCCACCACGCACAAATGATCTAAATCGACCACCAGCCATGATGACCGCCAAAAAACCAAAGGTTGGGGGAGGGCGGGGGGGGGGGGGGGGGGGGGGGGGGGGGGGGGGGGGGGGGGGGGGGGGGGGGGGGGGGTACTACTGTTCATGCATGGCCGTAGCCGTATGACCACAGATCCTCGTACGCCTGCATTGCCGGGACGGAGCACGCCTGATCTCCACTTACAGTCCTGTAGCGGCATGAGGTGTTGGGCGAGTCGCATGAAGGGTGAGCCGCATTCTACGAACGACCGCGCGTGCGAGGCAGACTTTCTTGCGTATGGAGGACAGCGTCGTTTTTATTTTCATGAAATGTGGGAGGGGAGATGAGGAGGGGAGATGAGGAGGGGAGGGGGGGGAGGTTGTACTCGATATAATGCATGGCCCTAATCGTACGACCATAGAACAGGCCCTAGGGCGGGGCGGGCGGGCGGGCGGGTATTACGGGATAATGTGAGGAGTGGTGATGGCAGGGCGGAGGGAGCGGGGGGAGGAGGTGTTCTCATAATCATGCATGGCCGTAGTCGTATGACCATAGACCCTCGCGTCCCTACAATGCCGGGACGGAGCACGTCGGGTTTTCACCGATCAGGCAGACATTGCTTGCGCCGAGCGCGGGGCGCCGTGAGGTGTTGGGCGAGTCGCATGAAGGGCATGAAGGGTGAGTGCTGCATCCTACTATTATTGCAAGAACGGCTTGTGAGGCGGACTTGCATATGGATGGCGCGGCTTCAATGAGTTGATTTAATTTCTGGTGTGGCCACTTCCAGAGACAGCAATGGCAATGGGTTTCCTATGTAGCTGCCTCGTGGGTGCCTCGCCATGTGCCTGGTACGCACCTACGTGATACGGCCATCCCGCTCGTGCAAAGTAAAAGTTCTCCCCGCATGAGAACGCTCTAACTCGACCGCCAGCCTTGGTAACCGCCAAAAAAAAAAAACAACGGTACTCTGACTGTCTAGCTCACGCAATGAGCTGCATGTTTTACAGCGTCGTCGTCAACCGACGCCAACCTGGTATTCTAAGCATACCAGGTATGTAGTATAGGGGGCGGGTGTACTCATCATCATGCATGGCCGTAGTCGTACGACCATGGACCCCCTCGCACCCCTACAATGCCGGGACGGATCGGGGGGGTGAGGGGGGGGGGGGGGGGGGGGGGGGGGGGTGTACTCGGTAGGAGACATGTACTCGATCTCATGCATGGCCGTAGTCGTATGACCATAGACCCTCGCATCCCTACAAGGCCGGGACGGAGCATGTCGGGTTTTCACCGACCAGGCAGACATTGCTTGCAACAAGCGCGAAGCGCCGTGAGGTGTCCGGTGAGTCGCGTGAAGGGTGAGCTGCATCCTACTAAGAACCGCTTGTGAGGCGGACTTGCATATGGATGACAGCGTCAATGAGTTAGTTTAATTTCCAGGTGTGGCAACTTCCAGAGACAGCAATGGGAGTACTATGTAACTGCCTCTTGAGTGCCTTACCTTGAACACTACGTGATACGATCGATTCCCTTGTGCAGAGTAAAGGTTCTTTACCTCGCACAAATGATCTAACTAGACGACCAGCTGTGGGCGACCGCCCAAAAAAAAAAAAAAAAAAAAAAACGGTACCCTGGATCGGGGAGTGAGCGTGAGCGGGGGGGGGGGGGGCGGGGGGTGGTATCGAGGGAGGGCTGGGTCTACAGCTGTGGACAGCCAAAGCTACCGCGATAACGGTGTCGAAAGCTTTGGTCGCGTGTGTGCGCAGCAGCCGAGCCGCCTATTCATAGAACATTAGCCTTATTCTCTGGTGTACGTATGGTATGTATTGTTCGGCTCTTGTTTTGGCTCTCACACGGGGCCGAAAGTAGCCGGTGGCGAGTGACGCGGACTGGACGATAAACAAAAGGCGGTCGCTGCATACTATACCGCCTTCGTGCGACGTGGAGCAAAATGCACGGCACAGAGCGAGTGATGATGCTGGTGATGACAGGGTGTGAACGAACGCACGGCAATGAATGAGGACGTGCGTAAGCTGACGAGAGCGGCGATGTGGCGTTCATTCAGACTCGAGTGAGTGCGGCTTTATGCCCATTTGATCTGTTTCGACGACTTGCGCGCTCTCTTTTTTTCGAGAGAAGGGCGACTCTGTTGGCGAGCCTTGAGGAACGGCGTCACGTGAAACAAACACGTACCAGGTACGCCACAACACAACACACGGTAAGCAGTATCCTCGTGTGCTGCTCTTGATGATGATGATGGTGGTTCCGTGTTGTGCTTTTACTCGTAATACGTGGGTCCATAGTTAACAGGACCTATGGTGTACATAAAAACCTATATATTTGCCTATTTTTACTAACAAAATTTGGTCCCGTTAACTATGGACCCCTGTAATAGTAAAATCCCCGTTGGGACGTGGGACCGATCACGCTACACGCCAGCAGGGATCTACGTCTGCCGTAGACCCTATTGTGCTGTCATGAGGTGTAGTGCAAATCGTGCGTACGGCTCCAACCCTGCACGACGTGATCTGAACACACGGCAGTACGTAGGCGCGGCAAGGTACCTGTGGTACGCATTCATCTATCCGTCCTGAGATATTATTTAAGACAACAAAAGTGGAAAATTAATGATTTTTTTCGACGTGTGTAATTTCGTTTTTTTTTTTCAAGAATGTGACGAGGGCAGCATCGGCCGCCCGAAGTCGGTACTACTACGAGCGCTGCCTCGTGCGGCATAGAGAGGGATGTGCCCGAATAAGTGTTGTTTTGGAAATCGTAGGCATGGAAAGTTTCGATCCATCGAACGTGTTTTTTTCCCGCCATCCCCCCTGGCGCATCCCCGCGATTTTTGTACGCAGATGCAGTTCGAAACGAAAAAAGCTTCAGCAGCTGCGAGTCGAAATGTCTTGTTTTGGAAATGGTACGTAGGCATGGAAAGTTTCGATCCATCGAGCGTGTTTTTTTCCCGCCATCTCCCCTGGCGCATCCCCGCGATTTTTGTACGCAGATGCAGTTCGAAACGAAAAAGCTTCAGCAGCTGCGAGTCGAAATGTCTTGTTTTGGAAATCGTACGTAGGCATGGAAAGTTTCGATCCATCGAGCGTGTTTTTTTTCCCGCCATCTCCCCTGGCGCATCCCCGCGATTTTTGTACGCAGATGCAGTTCGAAACGAAAAAGCTTCAACAGCTGCGAGTCGAAATGTCGAGATTGTGGCGTGCTTACCGTGCAGATCATACACATCGCTAAGTTTGCTTGCTTGTCGTCGTATCTTTTTACCGAAATCGATGATCGTTCGACATCGAAAAAGGAGGTGTACGGCAAAGCGTACAGCATATGATGTGTACATACTATTAATAGCCGTAGACGTTACTCGTACCTTTACAGAATTTTTTCTAGAATGTCTCGACAAAGAGCGCACTTGTCGCTTGTTAGGCCTCAATAGAGTATCGTATATAGAAAAAAGCTTAAAAGGAAGTAGACAGAAGATAGATAGTAGACTTTTTGCATAGGTTTCCTTTGCATCCGGGTGTTTCTTCTTTCAGGAATGTTTTTGATCGATCAACGGTGTAAGATCGCGCAGCACATTGTCAGATGGCAAGCCCAATAATAAATGATACCTGAAGTAGACCGCACTTGTCGGTGTTTAGAGCGCAATATCTGAACCCCAATACGCGAAGTAGACCTCACTTACTATTACCTACGGAGGACCATAGTAAATGGCACCTGACGGTACACACACAAAAACCTACATAATTCCCTATTTTTACTTACAAAATTTGGTCTCATTTACTATGGTCCCCCGTAATAGTAGTCTATTTTTTGGTCGTTTGCCCTAGGGCCCCCATCACATGAACCATACCGCATTTGTCTCTCTTTCGGCCGCTATGCTTCTGGGTGAAGTACACCCCCCCGCACCTTTCATTTTTGTCGGTCAGCATCCCTGGGCCCCAATGCATGAAGCAAACTGAACGTGTGGCATCGTAGGTCTCTCGCTATACATATATACGTGGGCCCCCTCTACCCGAAATAGACCGCATGTGTTTGCTTTTTAGGTCGCTTTTCCTCAGCCCCAAAAACAAAAATTTTGAAATATTTTTTTTTGGTACGAAAATTTCGTAATTTTTCCAACAAAGATACTGTGCGCGCCTCGCCTATATTTTTCTTCCAGGGCATTCACGCGCTATTCTGGCCCCTTTTGTTTTGAGGGTTTTGAAAATGCAATCCAATCGTTGTAAGGGTTTGGAAAGGACACACGTACATATTTGCATAAACCGGGTACGTGCATGCTGACCTGGCCCAACGCTTTATAAATAATGCCAAAGGAATGTGTGTTGAAAATGTCGCCTTTAGCTTGATTCACTTAAGACCGGGTCATGCGTAAGGGGAAAAAAAAAAAACGACGTACGTAGTCCCTCACGAGCTGACTGGGGAGGATTGGCCGGGGTGTGTGTCATGTTATTTATATCTGCCCCTCTATGCAGAATCACAGTCGTACGGGGGAGAAGCTAGCCGGCCGGGGATCGACAGATACCCAGACCGCGTGCGTGAAAGCCAGGAAGTAATTGGGAAACCGTGCCTATTATAGTATAAGCGTGACGACCGAGATCTTCCCAGCGCCCTTCGGTCGCCGAAAGAAAGGAAGACATACGTGGTGTATATAGCAACCCCCGTGGGCATACGACTTTTTCGAACGCCCTGAAGCGAACCTCTTCCCTGTCACCCTCGGGGATGGCAGTTTCGAATCCCCTGCCGGTGACCCCAGTCCCCCCCCCCCCCCCCCCCCCCCCCGCTCCGCGGGGATGAAAGTGTGGAAACCCCTGTTTGTGACAGGGAGGGGGGTGGAGTTTAACGAGCGCGATTCACCCGACCATTCCTGCTGTATACTACGTGAAAGCTCACTCTGGCTGTCGCCACGGGTCTCATTTTCTCGTAAAAATATACAAGTCATACAAGTCATGCAACGCACATACAAAGAATCATGACCCGACGAGTTACCGCAGGGGGTGGTGTACTGCTCTGTGGTCATGTCACGCATGGCCGTAGTCGTGTGACCATAGGGTCCTCGCATCCCTACAATGACGGGGACGGGGCAACGTCGGGTTTTCGCCGACCAGGTGGGCAGACCCAGCTTGCTTGCACCACAAAGCGCGAAGCGAAACGTGGGCTAGCGTGTTGGACGAGAGTCGCACGAAAGCTGAGCTGCATCCTAAAAAAAGAATCGCGCTTGAGGCGGACATTGTTGCATATATATATATATATGACAGCTTCGAACGAATTGGCTCGTATTGTGGTGTGGCCCAACCCCAGGGAGGGGAGGGGGGACACTCCCGTGTAGCTATTGCCGATTTTAAGGCTAAGAACACGCAAGCCGCGAAATAAATAACACAGACAAAAAAGAACAAGACATTGCACGTACACAAGAGCACCGTGTAATAACGCA
The DNA here is from genome assembly GCA_031763025.1 of Macrocystis pyrifera. Taxonomy (NCBI): domain Eukaryota; class Phaeophyceae; order Laminariales; family Laminariaceae; genus Macrocystis; species Macrocystis pyrifera. The sequence continues at coordinate 2,688,976 of JASSKH010000018.1, read as the reverse complement.
AGACGCCAGCCCCCCTGAGGCAAGCAAGTGAGGCGACTGCCTCCGCGATGAAGAACGGGCGTGCTCACACGACAACCAATACAACGACGGGTTTAGAAGTAAGTCGTCGACACATAGCTACCTTATTGGAACACCTCTCTCCGTTTTGCAGGCGTTCTTTCCCCCCGGCCTCGAGAGAATCGGCCTGGAAAATCGCCCTAGGTTTATGCTCTCTTGCTTGTGTTGACTACGGTAGCCACCCGCGAAAGGGACACCCCAGAGAAACGCGGCATGGGATTACACTTTTTTAGCCTTGTGAGGCATTATTTTCGGACTGGTTTAGCCCCTCAAGTGAGCAACTACCGGTTACGATGTATTAATACCAGGTATGATGCTTTCGTGTTTCACGAGTACATTTTGTTTTCGGACTACGTACGTAGCGCATAGAAATATTTTGGTCGAGTCGCGCGAACTCTTCGAAATCATGCTTCGGGTGAGTGAGTATAGAAAACAAGGCAACACCCCTAGAAAGCAATGCGCCCCGAACCGCTTAAATAAAGCCCCTACATGTGCCCCCCCCCCCCCCCCCGCCTACCACCGCAGCCTTGGTCTCATACAGCAGCCTCTCGTATGCTCTTCCTCCCTCTGTGCCAATCACAACAGGACCCGCCCCCCCCTCGTTCAGGAAAAACGTCTTTCTACTGATCTACTAACTCTTTCGGGGGGAAAAAATAACATTAAAAAGATAAGAACAAACAATATTAAAAAAATAGGAAAAAGGAAAGAGCAACCTACCGACCGCCGGAAGCTTTCCTTATACGTGAGTCCTCCTTACCTTACCCCCCCCCCCCCCCCCGCCTCCCCGCCGGTATCAAACTACAACCTGAAAATCGAGTCAAAACGTGTTTTTTTTCAAAGTTACGACAGTCAGCAGTCAGCCCTATATGACCAACCCTACTGGGAATAAAATAATAAATATACCCTACGAAGCACGCAAGCAACAGACAAGGCCGACCCCGACTCGTTACAAACCTGCGTGAATGTTGAATGACACAGCAGTCGAGCCCTTTGCAACGACCGTGGTAGCCGCGGCTCGGTTGTTTGTTTCTCTCAACCCCACCCCCCCGACTCGCCGAAACACGCGACTCGCCGAACACTTCACGTTGAGCGCGCTTGGCGCAAGCGATGGCTGCCTGGTCGGTGAAAACCAGACGTGCTCCGTCCCGGCATTTTAGGAATGCGAGGGTCTATGGCCTTGTGTACGACTATACGGCCATGCATGACAATGAGCACACCCCGGCACCGACTTCCGAGCAGTGTTCGAGTCCCGGTCAGCCGCAGGCGGATCATATTATACTCGAAACCTGATGGACCCGTTCTACTACCCGCTCACCAACACGTAGGAGGACGACATCTATACCCGTCCACTCTAAAAGAAATATCGAGCACGCTACAAGAACGTCACATGGGATACCACTAAACAAAAACGGGACAAATGAAGGAACCAGAAACAAAGCGAAAAAATTAAACAACTTGCTCTCTCTCTCAATGGCCTACCTTCCTGTCCGATCTTTGGCGAAGCTCGCGCGCACAGGCGACGCTGCTACCTCTTATTTTCTCGTCGTTGTCCACATCCAAAAAATTAAAAACACTATGCAATAACTAATCGAGGCACCGACAATATTTGGCGTCCACGAAGTCCACACGTCTCTCCACTGCTTGTGCCGTACAGTTGTACCCATACGTGCGCCGGTTTCGCCGTGTACGGCGTTTGCCGTACAATTCGACATCGATTTAGGTGCTTGCCGTAGAATTCTCGACGTACCGCGTTTGCCGATCGGCTTTCGCCGTATACTTCTCGACGTACGGTATTCGCTGCACAATTCTCGACGTGCGGCAATAGGCGTACAAACTCCCGACGTACGGCATTCGCCGTACAAACCTCGCCGTACGGTGTTTGCCGTAAGAGTGTCTCCGTACGGCATTTGCCGCACATGCTTCTTGCGTACGGTGTGTTCACCGTACTCCCGAAATCAAGTCGTCGCCACACTTACACCGCAACGCATTTAGAGCGACCCCTCCACCCGTGCTGCTACTACTGCTACCCCCCCCCCCCTCCCCCCCCCCCGTGTCCCTTCCCACGCCTGATCGAAACCAGAGTACGGACGAACGAAAACCCCTAAAAAAAAACATTATTGACTCACACCGCTTCTCAACTCGCCAACCCATGTGAAGTCGCTGTGACTCATTCCACCAAGCTGCTTCCCACGCACGTCCTATGTATACGGTATGCGACCAGACACGCCCGGCGGTGTTTGTATGGTGAGAAAAAACGAGGGACTGAAGTTGTTCCCAGAGAAAACGAACGTAACACGGAATCAACACATCAACATAGCCGGTGGTGAATCCACCAGCCAAACCATCCCACGCTAATCCCTACACCCCCCTCCCCCAACACAGCTCACGCAGCAACATGAGGGGTTTCCACGAAATCAAGGACACAAGAGGAGGGGGGGGGGGGGGGGGGGGGGGAGGAAGGGCTCGAAGCTCGTGTGCTTTGACAAGTTCTTACACGTAACCCCAAAAAACAAAACAAAACAATTCCTCCCTTCCAACCAATACTGATGACGGTTTCTCAACCATGACGGTTTTGTACTCTACACCAACAAAGGAAGTGGGCCTGGTCTTTCGCCGGGCCCGGAACTGATCCCATTTCGCACCCTGCTCCCCCTTTCTAACAGATAGGTATCCGCCATTTCGCAGGAGCCGCCCGAGGCCGAGAGCACGGAGGTTCCCGGGGGGAGGTCGTAAAATTACCGCCGTGTCTTGCGGTAATTTGAGCTTATGACGAGGTGTTACCAGCCCTCCATGTGGAAACAACCCCTGTCCTGCTGCCCCCCTTTTCCCCCCCCCCACCCCTGCCCCCCCCCCCCCCCCCCCCCCCCCCCCCCCCCCTCTCTCCCCTCCCCTTCCCTCCCCTTCCCTTCCCTCCCCCCCCTTCCTCTTCCTCTACCCTCGACTACCGGGAGTGTTTACCGTGTACGGCAGTACCCCCCGTCTTGTTCTGCGTCTGCTTCAAAAATACAAAAAAAATGAAACAAAATGGAACACTCTCGAAAAAACAAAACTTAACAAAAGCACATCAAATCTGTTCGCAACGTCTACAGCTCTACTAACCCTAGAGCATAACGGAGTGTCTGTCGAGAGCCGAGAGACTGACTGTCGCCAGAGAAAAGAGTGGCTTAAAAAACGAAACCGGAAAGGATCTCACCGGTTGTTTCTTCTGACTCTTTTCGTGTCCGCTCCTTTTTGGCACGCGTGGTGGTGTGAAAGTTCTAAAAAAAAAAAAAAAAAAGAGACGATCTTACTTCCACCATTTCTCTCTCAAAGCGCAGACCGCTATCGAAAAATGGCAGCGGCGTTGACAGAACAGCCGCGGAGTGCGCTGTTCACCATACCTCGGCGCCACAACCTCCCCTATCGCCCCCTCTTCCCCCACCCGCCCCGCTCCCTCCCTTCCCCACCCTCCCACCCCGCTCCCCCTCCCCCCCTTCCACCACCAAAAGATAATCTCACCATCATCAGCACTATCCTTACTCCCCTTAGAAATTCCGCCTCTCTCTCCGAAGACAAACTACTTGGAATTAGACAGGGATATAGTGTGCAGGTTCACAGAAAGCCGGAAAATGGGAGTTCCCACACCGAGAAACGCGCGGGGAAAGGGGGGGGGGGGTGGATGAAAAAAAAAAGATGCAAAAGTACTCACCCTGAACGTGAACAAAAATTTACTATAGCCAAAATCCACCACCGGCCCAGAAGACGCCGTGTTCTCGAAATGAGCTTCCGAAAACGCCCCGCATTTATGTATGAAAACCCTCCAGAGGCCTAAGCTTTCTCGCCTGCCTGCCTCCTGTAAAAGGATTAGAAAATGGAAAAGCGCGTGCCGCAATTACCCACACCCCACCACCACGCCAGCCAAGCACATCGTCTACAAGCTGCCAGGTACACCGTAGCAATCCGGCATGCTTCGAAGACGCTACATTTCTCGAAGTAGTAGGCTTCGAAAAACGTCAACATACACTTATGGAAACCCTCCAGCGGCTTATTGTTTCCCTCCTGCCTGCCTGCCTGCTGGTGTAAAAGGAACACAAAATAAAAAGCGTGCCGCAACATCGAGATCCTACATTAGTCGAGTACAATGCCCACACCTCAACAGCTCCGCATGCGCACAGAAAACGCAATACATCTCGAAGGAGTCTTCGAAAAACGTCAATGCTTTTTCATACGGAAACCTTGCTTGCTCGCTCGGTAAAAAAAAAAAAACGAAAATATGCCGCGTGCGACCATGCCCCCAATCTGTCGTAACCGTCCAGAATAGGCCAGGAAACGATGATTTTTATGAAGGGCAGGCATTAACAAACGCCAATTAAAAAAAAAAAAAAACTCCGCCGGCGTGTGTCTGTATCCTAGTAAAATAACAAGAAAATAAAACGTGCCACAAATGTCGACAAGCTACCATAGCCGGCCAACACAAGCCCATAAAACGCCAATGTATATATGGAAAGCCCTCCAGCGGCCTACTACGATTATCCGCTTGCTCGTTCGGAAAAAAGAAAAAGAGAAAAGAACGCAGAACGCGCGCGTGCCACCACATGTCCCCGCGCTGCCATACCAATAAAGAAGAGGCCCATAAAACTCCATTTTTCTCGAAAGACATTGGAAAAAAACGCACACAGATATGGAAACCCTCCAGCGACCTATGGAAAAACGCGCACAGATATAGGAAACCCTCCAGCGGCCCATGTGTATCTGTCTGCTAGCCCGGAAAAAAACTGAGAAACGAACACAAGCGGACTTCGTGCACTTCACATAAAAACACGTGCCAGGACTCAGCAACACTGATACAGCATACATTTCCAGAAATAGGTTGTATTCCCTCTCCCCTTTAATTCTAGCTATATGCCTTAAACCTGGACAATCCACGTGATGGGTCGGAGGGGGGGGGGGGCTTTGAATGGGTCGGGAACCCGCTTCACATGCCGCCTGCTACATGGAAGCCCATCAGCAGGCCCCCCCCTCCTCGAAACGTAAACGTGAATTGAAGCACTGTCCGCCGATCCGGTCGCCACGTATCGGTCACAAGTAGCGGTTTGCGGTTTTGAGCAGGGGCTGACCGAAACCTATCTTTATGAGACCGCCGAACAGTACCTGCTTATCGCCCTCCTCCCCCTTCCCCGTGTTACAAATCATAGTCTCCCTCCCCTCTCCCCTCCCTCCCTCAATCCCAATGTATGTCCCCTTCCCTCTCTCCCTTCATCCCCATTTGACGCTGTCATCCATCTATACGTTAGAAAGTCCGCCTCACAAGCGGTCCTCAGTAGGGTGAAGCCCACCCTTCACACTGCGACTTGCCGAACACCTCGACAGCTTCGCGCTCGGTGCAAGCAATGTCTGAAAACCCTAGGTGCTCCGCTCTGCTATTGTAGGGCTACGAGGGTCTATGGTCAGACCACTCCGCCATGCATGACATTGAATACACCTCTCTCCCTTCCTCCCTCTCTCTCTCTCCCTCCCTCCCTCCCGCCCCTTATATCTCCCTCCCTTGCCCCCCCCCCCCCCCTCTCTCTCTACCTCTCGCCCTTCCAGTTTACCTCTCCCTCTCCCCCTTTCCACTTACAGAATTGGTGCCTGTGTTCCCCCAAATATCCGAGGCTATCATAACATCACTTCGTCCAGGTAACGGAAGGTGTTTCAGAGTCATACCTACTCCCTCCCGGCTAAGGCCATGCATGCTAGTTGCTACCCCCCCCCCCCTCCCATCTGGAGTTCTCCATGTCTGGTCAGTATTGATCGTGACCTGAAAGACAGTTGTCAATTCCCTCAAAAACAAATGCATCAATGCTGAAGTCCAGTGCCCCCACCACGACTCACTGGGAGCATCAATACCGAAAGCCAGCGTCCCTTCATTGGCTTGCGAGATAGTGTGCAACACTAAACTTCAGTGTCCCTGCACCATTCGCTAGTAGTGTCAACACTGAAAGTCAGTGTCCCCTCATCACCTCCTAGTGCCATCGATACACCGAAAACTAGTATCCCTCCCTGACCCACTATTATCGTAGTACGAATCAATACCGATAACCAGCCTCCCTCCACGACTTCCTGGTAGAACACTAAACGTCAGCGTCCCCCCCTCACCCCAACAAGCATCAATCCTGAAATTCAGTGCCAATCTCTTCCTGCACAGGAAACGGTTTCACAGAAGTGCGCGAAGTTCGTGTGCCCGCAGTTGACCCCACCCGGCCTCTCAACGCCTCGATGGCGCATTGGAAACCCCCCCTCGACCCCCCCGGTCCTCCGCCGCCTTCTCCTCCTCCCCTTTCCCCTTCCCACCCCTTACCCCCCCCGCCCGCATATGTCGCTGATGCTTCCCCTGCCTCTCCTGCAGCTGCTGCCGCCGCCGCTGCCTCAACTGCGGCTGGGGGAGGAGGGGCGGCAGGGGTAAACTTGGTGGTGGTGCTTAGGGAGCTTCTCAGCCCGCGGAGGGTTTTGATCGCCTTCGCTATGGAGGACAACCGGCCGAAGGAGCTGCCAGCGCCACTGCTGCTACCACTACTACGACCGCTACCGCTGCTGCTGCTGGTGCTGCCGCCGCCGCCGCCGCCGCCGTTCCCGTAAGCTTCGGAGGAGGTGGTGGAGATGGTGGAGGTGGCGGTAGAGGTAGTGGTGGTGCTGTTGCTGATGTTGTTGCGTTTGTGGTTGTTGAAGGCGTTGATGATGATGTTGCTGCGGAGGCTGGTGCTCCTGCCGCCGGTGCCGGCGCCGGCGCCGGTCTTGCTGCTGCTGGTGGCATTCCTGCAGCTGTTGCTCCTCTTGTTCGCGCTAACGATGATGCTGTTGCCGCTGCTGCCGCCGCCGCGCTGCTGCTGCTGCTGCTGCTGCTGCTGCTGCCGTTGTTGCTCTTGCTCTTGCTCTTGCTCTTGCTCTTGCTGCCGCTGGTGTTGCCCGCCGAGGCAAGCGTCTTAGCCGCTTCCACCTGGGACTGCCACCTGTCCTGAGCGTGCTGCTGCGAGAGGAAAGTGTCCACCGCGGCTGCCCCGTGCAGACCCACCCCCCACGTATCCGACTGGGCATGCGACGAAGGGGGAGGTTTTTAAGGTAAAAAAAAAAATGAAGCGTGTCTTATCGCCATGGAGGCAGCACATTTTTTTTGCCCAAAACAATTTTTTGTCACCGGGACTGATGAGGTTCCTTGAGGGCACTGATGAACTTCTCAATAATGAGGCATGCCTTCCTTATCACCCAGCAAGGCATGCCCTATCGTTGGATTACAAAAAAAATTTTCACAATGAGTTTTCGTGATATACATAACACATATCGATATATTGCCGAAAAGTGCTCGTACAAAAGAGACAAGTTGGCAAAAGTACGAAAATTTAACAAAACATACGCATACACATGTAAATACATATATAGTGTGCCGCATTCCCTCTGTAGAGCCGGCTGCCCTGTCTAGTGCCCGTGGAATCGTTGGGCACGGACGGGAATACGTGTTCAACAGCAAGCAATCGTGATATATACCAGAAGCACGAAACTTTGATGTCTTTAAAAAAACTCAATTCGGCCACTGCAGTCCCGTTTTGGGGACGAACTACTTAAAGAATGGAGTGTTTTGTCTCCAAAACACAGGACTGCAGTCCTAAAAAGAGGTCAAGAAACTCGTTTTGGCCAGGCTCAAGTTCTTGTTCTTGTTGTCGTATGACGTGGCGTGCGTCTAACCAGGTGAACTGCTTAAAAAATCCCGACACACCACAACTTTTTTTTTGAGTCCAAGACAGGTGGACACTATACTAAAGCCAAGTCAACGTACAGTAGTTCTACAAAAATGTGTCATTTTTGGGTATTTCGGTCAGAAATGTCCCCCCTTCTGGCTTGTTTCTCATTCTGACCCCGGGAAGGAGTGTACAAAAGCTACGATAGCTCGTTATATATATATATATATTTCGTGTAGTCTCCAAGCAAGGGCGAGACTTCATGGAACTGAGCTGCCGTGAAAACATCACCCATCACCGTGATCAAACACCACCACCGTCGCCATGGTCAACATCATCATGATGATCAACATCACCATGATCACCTCTATCGTCATCATCACCGTTCACGATGAACCAATATTTTCCGTCTCATCAAGATCAACACCACTGAAAATCATCATCGACATCCATCATCCTCTCGCGAACACCATCATCCACACGCATCATGCTTTCTTCTGTGCTTTTTCGTTGTTACAGCAAAAAGTCAACTGCTGTCAAGCAACTTTCAATCGGCAAGCAGTCCACACACGCGCTCGAACGCGAGCGGGCGGAGACGGTCTGGTCACCTGCAGGCGAGCCTCTGCCTTCATGACCTTGAAGAACTCGATCACGCCCAGTCTGCCCATGGAGCTGCACCTCAAAGCTACCATCATCATCTGTCGGGCGACGTGACGGCGGGGGCCGTGGTTATGGGATGAATCGATGGCCGTCTACGACAGTCAGATGGTTGTGGTGGTGATGCTGGCGGTCGTAGTATTGCCGACGATGGTGGATGTGCACCTACTTCTGCCTTCTGAGGCGCGTCACTTGAGGAGTTCTCCACTATTTCGTAAGGTCATGTAGCATGTCCCCCGAAAAACTCCAATGCTTTTACGGAAAAAAAAAAAAGGAGAAAGTGCTATGGTTGATGAAACAACCAACCCCATGGCCCAGGTGGAAAAAGACGCGTTCTCGGGTAGAGGTTGCACATTTCCGCTAATTTTTTTTCTGAATGACGCCCGGGGGCTCCTTAACCATTTTAGTCCCGTTTTGGGGACAAATCACTTGAAGTTAGAGTGGTTTGTCCCCAAATCGGGACTGCGGTACTAAAGGGGTAATAACCCAAAATCGTCGGAATGCCAGTCTTGTTTCGAAAAGTGACGTTTTTGGTTCCTCGGGCCATGGGATTATTCATCGGGATTCAATTTGATATTTGCCGAAGTCAGTTTCCGGGTGGTGAGGTGGTATGGAGCTCCTCAAGGTCAAGTGAGGAGCCTCGGAATTTTTAGGGTGAGCCCCTACCATATTTTTTGTCGCTAAAAAAAAGCGTTCCGACGAGTCTTGGTTAAGAAACCGCGTCATTCAGTTTTTTTTGCTACCGCCCTATTTCTTAGCACACCTTCTGTGCTCGAATAAAATGCCCTCGTCGTTTTGTGCAGTCTCCTACGGAACTTCCTCGCGTGAGCTCCCCTAATAACTTTTGTCGTTTTCCATAAATTACGTGTCCTACATTCGTTTTTCTTCTCCAGATCCTCCGGCGGATTGGTGTATTTTTTATTGTCGTGACGCACACAAACACGTTTTGGCGTTTTCCGTACTTTATCCTACTTTTTTTGTCACTGACCTCGGCCTTAACCTCCTCGCCCATGGACGAGTCTCCGCAGACGTATGTATGGCAGGTGGGCTGCGACAGCAGCTGCCACACCGAGGACTGCTGCTGGCCGATCAGGTGTTGCACGTACGTCTGCAAAACAGGCAACAACGAAAACATGGAAGGCGTTTATGGGCGATGCATCCGCATAAGGGACGAGGGAGGGGGGGCGTACTCATTTGTTGCTTGCCTCAGTCATTTGACCATTGATCACGCATCGCTTTCGAGACCCGGAGAGGAGGGGGGTTGCGCGCATGCCTGTAAAATACATGAAGAATAAGTACATGGAAGGCTTTTACGTGAGCGGTTCATTTGGATGGGGGCCGGGGGTGGCGACAGGGAATTGCACGTATGCCTTCATGAATAAATGAACAACCAAGACACAGAAGGCTTTTGTGGGCGATGCATGGATAGGGCATAGGGGAGGGGGAGGGGGGTGGGGAGTGTGCTGTACGGACGTCTGTTAATGTGGTACGATCAAATACGTGAAAGGCGTTCGTCGGCGATGGATTTGGAGGAGAGGGGGGGGAGGGAGTGTGCATGTGCGTCTGCGAAACAGACGGCTCCAGCCGAAACATGTAGGGGTATTGCACCTACGTCCTGTAAAACAGATGGCAACTAAAACATGGCAGGCGTTCACTACTCCTACTACTGCTACTACTACTACTACTACTACTGCTACTACCACTACCACTACTACTGCTACTGCCACTGCTACTGCTACTGCTACTGCTACTGCTACTGCTACTGCTACTGCTACTGCTACTGCTACGACAACTACTACTACTACTACTACTACTACTACTGGTCACACCTTTTTCCCTTCCCTGGACGTGGCGACGTGCAGGGCGGTGATGACCCTGTCCGTCTGCCACTGACGCAATTGGTCTGAGTACAAAACCTTCAAAAACAGGCGAGAAACGAAACAAACAAAGATCCACGACCGCGAAAGAGGGAGCGGCTATCGGCGCGGAGAAGAAGAGAAAGCTCTTGAATAACCAACACACTACCGTATTAAGAGAAAAAAAAATGACGATGAAAATGGAGTCCCGAGGAAAATGAGAGCGACGGGAAAAAAAATTGACAAAAAGGACGCGTACTTATACCGTATGTGCCAAGTTTGGTGCGCTTAAGCTCGAAACTTTACCAATCGGCCGGAGGTCAAGACAGTAAAATACGCAAGGCAGCCGAAAAAATACCGGGCGAGAGTGCTCCCTGCACTACAATTTCAGTACAAAAACGTTATTTGAACAACTATAAATGCTTCGTGCAGAAGCCCAGTCATGTTTCCTTCATGGCGTAATTATTTTTCTCCCTCATTGGTCGACCCTTCCTTTTTACCAGCAAGTGCACTGTCACATCTAGAAACCTAAGCATGACAGCGGTGTACAGAAACCTAAACTCGACTCTACAGTAATTTCAAGTTTCTTCACAACGGGTACGCCGTCATTAGAGGGTTGATTTTGTCACCTCGGTCTATTTTACTACGGCGTTCTACATAACAAAACTTGAATCTGGCTATAGCTTTCGAGTGTTTCATCTCCACATCCACTACAGCAAGTCACCTCCGTGGAGTCCCGGCAGCCGAAGTAGACGTGGCACGGAGCGAGCTTCGTCCCTTGCCGGAGCGCCTCTGCCCTGGCCTGCAGGAAGCCCACGATCGGGCTGATGCCGGTGCCCGTCCCCACCTGCGCGGACAGCAGCCGCGTCGGGAAGGTTGGCGAAAAAGAGAGCAAAACACAAAAAGAAGAGGGCACGAAACCGATTATTTTTATGAGAGCAACAAAAAAAAAAACACACACAAACACACATTTACGCACGCATCACGGCACATGCTAACGAACACACTACGAAACCCGATTATTTTCATGGGAAGAAGAAGAACGTGGACGGACTGCGAGAGATCAATCGCAAAAAAAAATCGTTTTTATCGAAAAGTAACAAATTTTGTTTCATACTTTTTTTGAGTTTATGTTCGGACGCGTGCCTCGACAGGGGCAAAATAGTAAAAACGAGGGTCCATAGTTGATAAGACCTATGGTAGTAACGAAAACCTACATGTTTAGCTATTTTTACTAACGATGTTCGATCGTATTTACTATGGTCCCCCCGTGATAGTATCATGCAGACCTACTGTAGGCTCATCACAGTCAGTGACTGCTTGACAATCGACACGGGACTGTTTCGGCTTGTTTAGCGGGGGGAAAAAATGAAGACGGGACGGTAAAATGACGACAAAGTAGTTGGGGAAAGGGGACGGGACGGGGCAGTGGGTGTGTACAATTTCTCGACGGGGCGGGGGACGGTCATTTTCAACGCGGTAGTTTTTCACGGGACGGGACGGGACGGCTAAATAACAACGGGACTATGTCCCACGACGGGACGGGACAGCAAAAAGTTTTTTCACACGGCGGGACGGGACGGGGAAAATAAAACGGGATTTTGCTATCGTTTGCTGTGGAGGCATTTTGGTGTGTGATGTGGTCTGTGTTTGTTTGTGGTGGGGTGGGGCAGCTGTTGGTGGGTGTTGACGTTGCCGCTGGAAGTATCGTCGGGGGACGCTTTTCTTCTTTTTTTTTTTTGTTTTTTGCGATATTAGGAGTTGTACAAGCCTGCCCAGGCCAACATGGTGTTGTTCACCAAACATTGCGCTTTCAATTTTTTTTTTAATGTGTTTTTACTATTATTGTAGAGCTCTTCATGTGAGAGGTTTAAAAAAAAAAACACGCTGCAACTCTCCCCTCAACAATGGTTGATACTTCCACCGCGCGCATTACGGGGTGTGCTTTTCTCATCTAACGGATCTGGACGGGTGTGTATGCGCGTGTTCTTCTCATCTAACGGATATTTATACATCTATTCAGAGAATTGATCAACGGATATACCGGCTATTAATCGTGCGTAGTACCGGTATGCCACCATTGTTGAAGACGGAAAATTGTGCGCACCCCGAATACCAATGGATACAACATGTACGACGGCTATACCAACGGATACGCTGCACCGAGCTTGGTTGTATCAACGATAACTGCACCAACGGATAGAATACGCTCCAAAAACTACGTCAACGGAAACATCATGCTCCGATTCCCAACGGATTAAAAACGCACCCATAAACACCGACGGATACACACAATACATTACAATAGGCACCGTGACTCACGCCAACGGATACAATACACGCACCGTGACTGCGCCATGCAATGTGCACCATGATTCCCAACAGCTATATTACGCACCATGACGACGGGCCACGAGAAGAGGTCGGCAGGGGAGATACATTCGGGAGAGTGTACGTTGACCGGGATAAGCTCCCACGGCAACTAGTAACTACACCAACGGTTGTATAGAGGACTAGCAAGGACTACTCCAACGGGTATATCAAAAACGCACCACCGCTAGAGCAACGGGCATACAATGCGCATCATCACCACTCCGACGGAGACACCACGCATCGCGGCTATACCACCTGATACACCAACGGATACAGCGCACGTCGTCATTCTCAACGAACGTATACATACTTTGAAAAATAACAAACAAAATCAGCTGTCTATGAGCCGTGAGATCTATAGGACTTCGTCGAAACGCACATGTGCGCCGCGCCCTGATTTCCAACGGATGCGTTATACGCGCCATGATATTTAACGGATATTGTATACAAGCATCACGATTTATTTTCCAACGGAAAAACGAACACCTGGTAAACATACGCACCATGATCACGGGGGAGTTGGAGAGGTCTGCGGGAGAGCGGAACTCGGACGGACGGATAGCGACCCGGATAAGCTCTCCCGGCTTCTGCCTCGACAAGAAGTGAGAGCACAGACCCTCCCTCGTCGTCCTTGCCACAGGATTTTCCACCTGCATGCAGTACATACACATATGAGCCCACGAAAAAGCAAGGGAGGGAAGGAAAGGAGGGAGGGAAGGAGGAAGGGGAGGGAGGGAGGGAGGGAGGGAGGGGAGGAGGGAGGGGAGGAGGGAAGGAGGGAGGGAGGGAAGGAGGGAGGGAGGTGAGAGTAGGAGCCTTCAACGTGGGAAAAGTGGGATGGATTATTGGTTCAGAATCAGACGCGAGCGGACGAGGGTAAAAGAAAGGGCGGAAGCAAGGCACGAACATAGTAAAAGAGAGGGGGGAGTTGAGCCGACGCCGTGTGACCCAATGGTTGATCTGAGTTACGACTCAAAGAGGAGGGAGAGAGCACAGAAGGGCGAATATAGTACACTGGAATAGATACAAAAGAAGAAGAAGTGATAAGAGCAGCGACTACTACTGTACTATTAACACCGCGATAGTAGAGAATGCTCGATTCAAGTTGGAGTGGACCGTGAATGTACTCCACAACATACATTATCGCAAGGGCACCACGGAGACGTTTTCGTAAAATATTTTGGATCCAGAAGCTACTGCTCAGCGGCGAACGCTGTACGAGTAAAAAGCTGCCTCTTCGGGGATGCTCTCGAAAGACAGTTGGGAAAAAAAAAAAAAAAAACTCCTGAGCGGCGAACGCTACAATAAATAATTCCTTCATGTAGTAGCCTAAGCTCAAGGACATTTAAGGGTGGTGTCACAGCTGAGGTTCTATGGGCTGTTTGACAAAAACCAGGACTAACAGAAAGGGAGGTGGTCTGGGCAGCAGCGCTTAATTGCTACTCGCGAACCGCATCACTATTTGCGAACCCAGCCACACGACTACTACGGTTCTATCGCTTCGTCCTGATAGCCTCCGGCGGCGGCGGCTCCAACGGAAGTTCGTACGAGCACTCATGCCATGCATGACCGTAGGCGTATGTATGAGCATAGACCTTCGCATCCCTGCAATGCCGGGACGGACCATGTCGGATTTTCACCGACCAGACGGACACTGCTTGCTTGCACAAGTCGCGAAGTGAAACTTGTGGTGTTCGGCGAGTCGCACAAAGGGTGAGCTGTATCCTATTAAGCTGTATCCTATTACGGGGTCCATAGTTAACGGGACCAAATTTTGTTAGTAAAAATAGGTAAATATATAGGTTTTTATGTACACCATAGGTCCTATTGACTATGGACCCCCGTAATACTAAGAACCGCCCTTTTGCCGACGGGGTACGGTGAGCCGTTTCGTTCAGGACCCCAACCCCCTCTCCCCCCCGCGCCGCCGAAACGTACACAGCAATATCGCACTAGACAACTAACCCTCACCGTTCACCTTGAGGACGCTGACGGTGAGCTCCTTCAGGATCCCACCGCCGAAAAAAAAAAACAAACTAACGCCACAAGAAAGTAGCAGTAAAAAAAACCAAACACCGTCCACGTTTCGCTTTGAGGACACCCTCAGGCGCCTCCCTCCAACGCCTTCCTCGTCGGTAAAAACCAGACTTGCTCTGTCCCGGCATTGTATAGATGCGAGAGTCTATGATCATACGACTACGCCCAAATGCATGACATGAGTACCCCCACCCCCCCCCTCCACCCCCTCCCCCATCCATATGCAAGTCCGCCTCACAAGCGGTTCTTAGTAGGATGCAGCTCACCCTTCATGCGACTCGGCGGACACCTCACGGCGCTTCGCGCTTGGTGCAAGCAATGTCTGCCTGGTCGGTGAAAACCGGACATGCTCCGTCCCGGCATTGTAGGGATGCGAGGGTCTATGGTCATACGACTACGGCCATGCATGATATCGAGTACATCTCTCATATCGAGTACACCCCCCTCTGTCCCGCCTCCGAAAACCCACAGCCTTGTCGTACAAAGCAACCGCCCGGTTTTCATTTGTTCATTTTTTCATTGTTCACCTTGAGCACGCCGACGGTGAGGTTCATTTGCCGGGGCTGGACCTCGCTGGCTGAGGAGATGGAGTAGTGCCGCGGTTTCATAAGGGGCAGGGTGACGATCAGGTCCTCCGCCGAAAGCCTCGCGGACGAGAACTCCTGCCGATATGTATTTTTTGTTGTTGTATACACAGTTCGCACGTACGAAAAGGATGCAGAGAGTAGGATTAACGGGGGGGGGGGGGGGGGGGGGGGGGGATATACACGCTGTACGGTAGCTAGTGAAGGGCTGCGCCATGTTGAGTTAATTCCCTGAGGCTCCTCATTTGAGGAAGCCCTTGTATCACACACACCCCAAGCAAAACCGGTTTAGTTTTGTCAACCCTTCTAGGACCGGTTCGGGGACGAACACATAAAAATCTGGCTTTTTTCCAGGGCCGTTCACGGGTCATTGTGACCTGACCCCCGGGGTTGGGTCAGGAACCAAATGAGATCTCACGGGTCGGGTCGGGTCGGGTCAGGAGGTTTCCAAACTTTCGCGGGTCCGACCGGGCCAACCTTACCCGACTCGACCTGATCCGACCTGACCCGCGAGGTTCTTGCGACCTGACCCCGCGAATGACCCTTCTTTTTTCAACTATTTTTTCGGACTTTAGTCTCGAACGAGTACTTTGTCTCCAGAATGGGCGGTGGAGGCGTTCTACGATAGAGGTCCACCCAAATTTTTCTGAGGCTCCTCACTTGGCCTTAAGGAGCTCCATACCTAACCCGAAAACTGATTTCGGCAAAAAATCAAATTGCATCCCGATGAATAATCCTATGGCCCGCAAAGTAATACAAAAATGTCACTAATCGAAACGATGTTGGCATTTTTTTTCGACGATTTTTGGGTTAAGGAAACTACCCCGTCATTCAGAAAAAAAAACGCGGAAATGTACTACCATCGTCTGTGAGCCTAAAAAATGTGAAAATATAATATTAATATTGATAGTACTGTAGCGCTTGAAACCGACGAAAGCAAACTGAGCTTGAAAAAAAACAGGTCGCGTCTCTGGCTTCTTCCATGGTCACCCTTCTTTGCGTGGACGGTATGTTCGGAGTGAGCGCCGTACGTTTGTCACACAACGGCGACTGGAATTGTTCGACCGCTGTTCCATGGCCTGGGTCTGTACCGGAAACCATCGTCGAAACACGCGCGATGATTGGCTAGATCCTCATAACATAGAACCTTCACCAATCAGAATGACGGAATTGGCTCAAAAGTGCTGCGAATGCTCTCTGCACCACTATCATAGAAGGCGTCGAATAACGTAACATTTTTTTGCGTCGAATACGTAGGTCGGCTTGGTTTTCAACGCGTCTTCGGTTCTCGGTTCAAAAGGGTTACTACTGACTGTAACGCTCGCTGCACCGCTATCGCCGAGGGCGTCGAATTCTGCAACATTTTCTCCGTCAAATAGGAACCTCTTGTTTTTGGCGTTTATTCGTTGTCCGTTTCGTATCGTTCGTCGTTTTTTTTGTTGTTTTGTTTTGCTTTTTCGAGATTGCCACATGCTGCATGCACCTTGCCGGCAAGCAATTTTCAAGAGCATTCATGCTATGATTGGAGCAAGCGCTACACAGTGCCAGCTGACAAAAATAATAACAACAGCAATAATGATGCTGGAATGAGATGGACGTCGAAGCTGTCGCCTCCGCAAAATAAAATGCAGAACCTCGGCACACCACAGACATTATTTCAACAGGTTGTGAGCCTCGACCTCTGATCTGCACCTTTCGTTCGAGATTGCGTGCACGCTCAAGAGCACCGGTCTCCTGACACAAAACATCTACACTGTTTAGTCGACTTACTTACACTCGAGGCTCCACACGAGCTTTGAAGCCTGGTATCTTACGTGTATTTCGGAATGCTAAAAACCCTGGTGGAGAATTGAACGTACATTGATTAGTGATGAAGTAGTGACTGCTCATAGATTACTCTGGTGATCAACTGACTGAACGCAACGTCCCAACACACGGAAATACTATCCATTCCCACTTCACGCACGGAAATAGTACCGATTCCCACTATTCCCACTTCACTATCCAGCTACAGTCGTTCGTAGGGTGGCCCTATGTGTCTGGTCTATACGGTAAAATCTAGTTGTAGCTCATGTGCCTGGGTGGGAGCTGCAAAAGCTGTGCATCATCTCGCACGTGGTTCCCAGGCTGCAGTCCTCTGCACTCAAAACAGAAGACCCCGCACAACCATCTCATGGCCTGTGTAGAGGTAGATGATCTATCTGTATATGATCTATCTGCATATGATCTGTGTGTCTCACCTTCAAGACGGAGAGTACCGTCGTGTACATGGCTGCAGTCCTCTGCACTTAAAACAGAAGATCCCGCACAACCATCTCATAGCCTGTGTAGAGGTAGATGATCTATCCGTATATCATCTAGATCTGTATATTATCTATCTGTCTATGATCTGTGTGTCTCACCTTCAAGACGGACAGTACCGTCGTGTACATGGCAGCACTCAAAACTGAAGGTCCCGCACAACCATCTCATAGCCTGTGTAGAGGTAGATGATATATCTGTATATGATCTATCTGTCTATGATCTGTCTGTCTCACCTTCAAGACGGAGAGCACCGTCGTGTACATGTTCAGGAATCCCTGCGCGCCCGCACCCACACAGAGAGAGAACCGGCACGAGAACAGCAAAAAAAACAGACAGCATAAAAAACAAAACTAAAAAAACAAAACTCAAAAGGACCACGAGCGGTATCAATGAAGCGTATCCATGCGCGCGAAATAAAAACAAGGCCGCAGCAAAAGGACAAGAACAGGTGGGGAGTGTAGCGGGTCGATGGTGACCCCCAAAGAACACCGCGGGGGAGACGACGACGGCACGAAAGGGACGATTCCAGCAACGCTACTCCGCTGCGAGATTGGGAATACGATACGAGTTGGTGTCTTGGGGTTACGCACGAGCACGGGACAAGGAGGTGTGATCCACCAAAACCCCGAATGGTCCTTTGACCACATCCGTCTTGCGCTCGAAACGGGGGTATAAGTACCGCTCTCAGCGGAAATCCATGGGTTGTTTTGAGTTTTTTTAGAAACGAGTGGCCTACTAAACGGTAGGGCCTGGGCGGTAGCGATGACGCTGTCGTCGAACCCAATCAGTGCATTGGATTGCAGCAGCAGTTCCTTGTATCTCCTCTCTTCCTCCCGAAACGCATTCGGAGTGTGTTCCCACGTGTACCAACAGGGCGTAATTCTACGACGTACGAAAGACCGAACTACTGGCGAACATACTGCCTGGGTCGATCAGTAGGCTACTGCTGCCAGTAGATTACTACTGCCAGTAGATTACTACTGCCAGTCCAGAGAGGTGCATCAAGACAGCACCACTACATTTTTTCTTACCGTCTGCATCGTGGGCCAGCAGTCCTTGTCCTCCTTATCCAGGAGACTTTCGAGCCTGCGCTTGTCCTGGGTATAGCAGCGGCGCACAGAGTAGACACGGGGGAAAGGAGGGGGGCGATGGGACGTTATTGATCCCTTCGAGACTTCAACTCAAGCCTGCGGTTGTCCTAGTGCGCACACGGGTGGAAAAAAATGCGGAAAATAGGAGGCAAGGAGATGAAGAGGGAAATAGGGAGGGGGGGAGAGGGGGGGGGGGGGCGGGGGGGGGGGGTGTACTCAATATCATGCATGGCCGTAGTCGTGTAAGACCATAGACCCTCGCATCCCTACAATGGCGGGACGGAGCGCGTCGGGTTTTCACCGACCAGGCAGGGGGGGGAGGGGGGGAGGGGGGGGGGGGGGGGGGGGGGGGGGGGGGGGGGGGGGGGGGGATAAGCCCACGATTTTTCCTGCCAGGATCATGCTCGCAGACAAAATACGAGTAATGGAAAGCAAGGAGATAGGGAGCGAAATAGGGGGGGGGGGGGGGGGGGGGGGGGGGGGGGGTTAGCGACAGAGAAAGCCATGACGGTTATGCCTTGGGTGCAGCTGCAGGCAATAATAGAGTCACGAGGCCCGCGAACCAGAGGCGGCAGCAGCAGCAGCAACAACATAGGCAGCAGCAGAGACAACGCACGGAAGGAGTCGTCGCGGTTGCTCACCGAGTCACCGGAGGCCCTTCGGAGGACGAGCTTGAGGAACGGGGCGATCGGCTCCCTTGTTGACAGGTCCAGCTCGTGCACGAAAGCGCGGGCGATGGTGGTGGGAACCGGGAAAGGAGCCCTGCATGAGAAATAATGAAACAAGGGTGGAGTGAAGAGGTCATGTTGGGAGAGGGCTACGGCAAGAGGTCACAGTAGCAAAAGGAAGAGGAAAAGGAAAGGGGCCCGGAAGATTGGCACGGGTAAATGAAGCGGGAATGTGACATATATATGGGGAATGGGATGGAGAAGAAATGCGGGAATGAACAATGTGACGGCAAAGCGAGAAAGGATAGGGAAACGAAAGGCATGTAAAATCGGAAGAAGCCGAGAGCAAAATGAGACAGGATGCGTAAAAGGAGAAGGAACAGTAAACAATACCATGTACGAGCGATGAACACAAC